>CADCXA010000070.1:0-34275 GCA_902806565.1 Hypoxylon rubiginosum | reverse complement strand
TATAATTATATTTTTTATAATTATAATATAAAAAGCTTTTATTTAAATTATAATTTAATAAATATTTAAATTTAAATAGTTTTTTAAACCATTTTTTATTCGTTTAAATATTATAAATATTAAAATTATTATTATTATTATTATTATTATTTTAATAGTTATTTCTTTTAATTTTATTTTAAAATTTATTAATAAAATTATTTATTATTTTTTATATTTATTATAATAATATAAATTTAAATATTTATAACTTATATATATAACTTATATATAAACATTATTTTATTAATTTAAAAGTTAAAATTAAAATTAAAATATATATAATATTTTAAATAAATAAATATTAATAAAAAATAAGTTATTTTAATGTAATTATATATATAACTTATAAATTTTTTCTTTTTTTACTTTTTTATATTTAAATATATTTATTTATTTTTAAATAATTAAGCCTAGTTTTTTTATTTATTTAAATAATATATAATATTTATAATAAATATTATAATTAATTAATTTATATTAAATTTAAATTTTATATTTATATAATTATATAATATAAATTATTATTTAAAAATATAAATAATAAAATCGCTTTTTTTATATTATTAATTAGGTTTAATAATTATTATTTATAAATATATAAAATAACTACTATTAAATTTAATTTATTAATAATAATAATCTTTTTATTTTTTTTATAATTAATTTTTTTTAAATTTAATATAAAAACTTTTTAATAAACGTGTTAATTATTAATTTTTATTAAATAATTTTCCTTATTTAATATAAAATTAAAATATTTTTAATTAAATTATATTTAATTACTAAAAAACCTATATTTTTTATTTTTTTTATAAAACTTTTTTTAAATTTTTTTTAATAAAAATAAAAATTAATTAAATTAATGTTATATAAATTTAAATTAAATAAATTTAAGCTTATTAATAAATTAAAATCTAAGAAATTAAAACTTTTATATTTTTTTTAAACTTATTTTAAAGATTTTTTAATTAATAAGTTTTTTTATTACGTTTATTATTTAACTTTTTATTATTTTTATAACTTAATTTATAAATATTTTATAATTTATAAAACTTATAATTAAATTTAAAATTAATATTAAAGTTAAATTTAAAAAAATATTTTAATATTTTTAAAAACTTTTTTAAAAACTTTTAATATAAAAATTAAGGAAAATTTTTTATAATTATAATTTCATTATTAAATTTAAAATTAAAATCAAATAATTTTAAAAATAAAACTTTTAATTAAACTTTTAATAACTTTTAAATAAGTTTTTAAGTTTTTAATTTTATTTTAATAAAAAATAAAATTAATATAATAAATATTTTATTATATTTTAATTTATAAAATTTATTAGTTAATAATATTTTATATAAATTTATTATTTTATTAAATAAAATTTTAGAATTTTTTTCTTTTTTTTTTTTACTTTTTTATTATTACTTATTTAATAATTTATTAAATCTTTTTTTTTTTTTTTAATTATTATTAATATTATTAATTTATTTTTAAAATTATTTAATTAGTTATTTTTATTTTTTAAAAACTTTTATTATTTAAAAATAATTTATAGTTTTAAATAATATTTTAATAAATTATTTAATAAAACTTTTATTAAAATTTAAGTTAATTAAACTTTTAATAAATTTTTTAATAAATATTATAAAAGATTTTATAATAAATTTAAATTTTATATTAAATATTATGAATTTTATTAATATATTTAATATAATAATTTTTTTTAAAATAATTTTAACTAATTATAACTTTTTAATTTATTTAGTTATTTATTATTATATATTTTTTTTATAAAAATAAATATTATTTTTAATTTATATATACTTATTTATTTATTTTTTAAAATTAATAAAAATTAAATTTATTTAATAGTAAAATATATTAATAACTTATTTTATTTTTTAATTTATTTTTAAATTTTATTAATTATAACACGTTATTTTTATTTAATAAAAATTATATGTTTTTAATATTTTAATATAAAAAAACATATAAATGTTTTAATTTTTTTTAATAAAATAATAAAAATATAAGCGAAATTATTATATAATTAAAAAGTGGTTATTAAAATATTTATAAAAAAATATTATAATTTATTATGAAAATTAAAAAACTTATAAAATATTTATTTAATTTAAATATTATATTATAAATATTAATATTATATTTTTAATATATTCTTTAATATTTTATTAATTATTTATATTATATATTTTATATTTTATAACTATTTAAATAATTATAAGTTACTAATAATTAATAAAATATTAAAAACTTAATATTTAATAATTTTATTTTAATAAAAATATTTTTATATTATTTATTATATTATATTAATTTATTAATATTAAATTTAAAAACTTAAATTAATATAATTAAAATATAAAATTAAAAAACTATATAATTTTTAAATTTAAATTTATAAAATTTAAATATTAAAAAACTTTTTTATAAAGATTTTAAAATAAATTAATTAATTAAATTATATTTATAATTTTAAATATAATATAATTTTTAAACTGTTAAAATTATTTAAACTTTATTAATAAAGTTTTTTTTAATTTTATTTAAAAGTTTATTTTTAATTGAAATATTTATATATTTTATTTTTTAAAAAAAGTTTTTTTTAATATTTATTTTTTAATATTTTTTATTATATTATATTTATTTTAAAAATTATATATTTCATTTTTAAATATTTTTAAATAATTAAATATAAATTTAATTATTATTTAAATAAATATAATTATATAATTTATATATTATATTAAATATAATAAAATTTTAAAAAAAACTAATTTATTAATAAATATTTAAATTTTAATATAAATTTATTATATATTATTTAAAAAATTATTTTTATATTAAATATTTATTTTTTAAAATTTTTATTTATATAAATTTATTAAATTTTTATTAAATTTAAAATAAAACTATTTTAATTAAATTTTTATTAAGTTTTTATTATTTTATTAGTTAAGCTATAAATTTATAAGCTAATTAAATACTTAAAATTATTTTATATTTTTATATTTTTTTTATTTTTATATTTTAACTTTTATTTTAATTATAATATAATTAATATTAAAAAGTTATATAAAATATGTTTTATTAAATAATATAAATTATTAATATTTTTATAAAAAATTTAAATTAATATTACATTTTAAAAAAAGATAAATTAAATATATATTATATAATAATTAATATAGCTAATTATATATTTAACGTATATTAAAAGCTTCGATAAAAAATAAAACTAATAGTTATAAAAAGCTCCGATAAAAAATAAAACTAATAATTATAAATAACTTTAATAAAAAATAAAATTAATAACTATAAAAAGTTTTAATAAAAAATAAAATTAATAACTATAAAAAGTTTTAATAAAAAATAAAATTAATAGCTATAAAAGTTATAAATAGTTACAAATAATTATAAATAATTTTAATAACCACGATAACTTTTAATATTTTATATAAGCCTAATAATACCGATATTCACGATACCACCGATATAGCCGGTATCGCCGATATCTCCGATAATATAAAATTAAAATTTTTAAAAAAAATAAAAATAAAAATAAAAAAATAATAAAATATATAAAATATATAAAATATATAAAATATATAAATTTTAAAATATATAAATTTAAAAATATAAAATATAATATAAAATAATAAAAAATATAATAAAAATAAAAATAAAAATATAATATAAAATAAAAAATAATAATATAAATAATAATAAAAATTTAAATATAAAAATAAAAATATAAAATATAATATAAAATATAATATAAAATAAAAAATATAAAATAAATAATAATAATATAAATAATAATAAAATTTAAATATAAAAATAAAAATATATAAAATAATATAAAATAAAATATATAATATATTAAATATATATTAATATAAATAAAATTTAAGTAAAAATAAAAAAATAAAATTTAATAAAAAATAATATAAAAAACAATAAAAGAAAATTAAAAAAAATAATAAAAAAAAATAATAAAAAAAATTAAAAAAAAACTTTTAAAAATTAAAAATTAAAAAATAAATATATTTTAAAAATAAAATATAAAAAAGAATATATATATATTAAAAATATAATATAATGTAAAAGAAATATAAAAAAATAAAGAAAATATAAAAAAATATAAAAATATAAAATAAATTAAAATAAAAATAAAAATATAATATAAAATAAAATATATAAATTTAAAAAAAAAAGATTTAAATTTTTAATATAATATATATAATTAATTAAATTATAAATTAATAAATTAATTAAATATTTTAAATTATTTTATATTATTAAATTTTTTTAGTTTTTATATTTTAATTTTCCTTTTAATTATTATATAATAAAAAATAAAAAACTATATATAAAACATGTTTTTTTAAATAATATAAATTATTAATAATATAAAAAAAATATATATAAATAAATATATAAAATATAAAATTAAAATAAAATAAATTAATAACTTATAAAAATAAAATATAAAAATTATTAAATAATAATAAAAAATATATTTAAATAAATAAAATAAATAATAAATTAAAATTAAAATTAAAATATAATATAAAATAAAAATTAATAATTTTTAAAATAATAAAATAAAAATATAAATATATATAAAAATTAAATTATAAAAACATTAAAAATATATAAAATTATTAAAATTACTTATAAACTATAAGTTTATAAATATCTTAGTTATTTTATAATTAATTATTTTAAAATTATATTTTAAAATTATAACTTTTATAATTTAACTTATAAAATTATATTATTTATTACACACTGTTTAAATAAGTAAAAAAACTAGGCTCGGTTGTCCGAAAATAAATAAGCGTATCTAAGTATAAAAAACTAAAAAAGGAAAAGATTTACAGGCTATATATATAGCTACCTTAAAATAGTTTATCTTTTATTAATATATATTTACTTAAAATATTACGTGTGTTCCGGCCTTAGTTTTAGCCTTTAAATTAATAGGGTGGCGTTTATACGTAAGCCACGTGTGCAAGCCACAGATATTTAGGTCCACGTTATAATATTATTTATTATAATTTTATAACGATTTTTTTTACTTTAAATTTAATTTTAAAATACATTTAATATAATATTTTCATTTAATATTAACCCTTATTTAATTATAATAAACTGTAATAAAAATATAAAATATTTAAAATATATAATTATAAAAAATAAATTAATATAAAAATAAAAATATATTATAAAATAAAATATATTAATTTTAAAATAAAAAAATTTAAATATTTAATATAATATAAATAATAATAAAAATAAATTTAAATATTTTAAGATTTATAATTTTTAAAATTTTAATATAATTTTATATACTTATAATAATAAATATTTTAATATATTTAATATATAATATTATTTATAAATTTAAGTTTTTATTTTTTATTTTAAATATATAATAATTTATAATTTTATAAACTTTTTTTAAAATATTTTATAATTAAAAAAATAAAGAAATATATATATATATAATATAAATTAAAATAAAAATAAAAATATAATATAAAATAAAATATATAAATATTAAAATAAAAAGAATTTAAATATTTAATATAATATAAATAATTAATTAAACAATATATTTATAAGTTAATTAAATATTTAAAATTACGTTATATTTATATTTTCTTTTTTTATAATTTAATGTTTATTTTAATAATAATAAAATTAAAATTAAAAAATTATATAAAAGAAGTTTTTTAAATAATATAAATTATTAAGATTTTTTTAATATTTTTAAATTAATATAAAATTATAAAAAAAAGTTAATTATATATATATTATATAATAATTAATATAATTAATTTTATATTTAATATATATTAAATATTTTAATAAAAAATAAAATTAATAATTATAAAAATTATATATAAATATAAAATAAATTATAATAAAAATAAAAATAAATATAATATAAATTAAAATAAATTAATATATATATATAAAATTAAAGTAAAAATAATAATATATAAAATATATATAAATATAAAAAAATTAAAAAATTAATATATAAAGAAAAAATTTAAACATTTTTTAAAAAATATAATAAAAATTAAAAATTAAAAATTAATAATATTAAAAGTAATAAATATTAAAATATAAATATATATAAAAATAAATTATAAAAACATTAAAAATATATAAAATATAAAATACATTATAATATAAAATAAATAAAAATAATAAAAATAATATATTATAAAATAAATTATATAGATTTTATATTAAAGAAATTTAAATATTTTATAATTAAAAATATAAGTATATAAATATATATATAATATATATATAAAATATAAAATATAATAGTTTTATTATTTATTAATTAAACTAAATATAAATAAAATACGTTTTTTTTAAATTAATATAAATAATTTATAAAAATTAAAATTTTAAACATTTTTAAAAGTTTAAATATAAAACATTAAATTAAATTTAAATTTATATTTAGTTAAAACTAATATATAATACTATAAAAAATATATAAAAACTTAAAATTAAAATTAAAAGTTTTAAAATATTAATTTTTAAATTTTAATAATTTATTATTTAAAATAAATATAAAAAGTTATAATTAAATTTATAATTATATATAAATAAAAAAACTTTAAGAAATTAATATAAAATTAAAATATTTATTTATAAATAAAACCTTGAAATTTAAAAAAATAATATTATAATATTTATATTAATTAAAATTTAAATATAAATGTTTTTATATTTTAATTTTTAACTTTTAGTTTAATATTTTATAAAATAATAATAAAAAATAAATTATAAAAGTTTAAATTTATAAAAATATTTATAAATATATAAAATATTAATATAAAAATAAATAATATAAAATTTAATTAATATTAATATTATTTATATATTTAAACTTAATATAAATTTAAATTTATATTTTTATAAAACTTTTATATATTCTTTAAACCTTAAAATATTAATTTATAAATAAATATATAATTAATATATAATTTTAAAAATAAATAAAAATAAAAATCTTTATAAATTAATTTATTATATTATATAAATAAAAAACTGCTTTTTAATTTTATAAAAAGTTTAAATATTAATATTTATAAAAATAATAAAAAATATTTTAATTTAAATTTAACTTATTAAATATTAAAAATTTAAAAGTTAATTTTTTAAAAACTATATATTTTAATAATAATATTATATATATTTTTTATATATATATATTTTAAATTTATTTATAAATAAAGTTTTATAAAATTATATAAAACTTTTATAAAATATTAAATTTAAAAATATTTAAAAATTAAAAAAAAAACCATTTTAAATTTAAATTTATAAATAATATTAATTAAAATTAAATTAAATATTAAATATAAAAAGTAAATAATAAATATATATAATATAAATAATATAAAATATAAATATAATAATAATAATAAAATAATCTTTTTTTAAAAATAAAATTAATATATATTTATAAATATTTATTTAAAAATATTATTAAATAAAACATTATTTTTAAAAAAACATATCGGTTACTCGCGAAGCGAGTAACTTTAAAAACTAGTTTATATAATTAATTAAAATTATTTTATTTAAATTAATTTTATATTAAAAATATATTAAAAGTTTTTATTTTTATAAAACATTTTATTATTTAATAATTGATTTATTAAATAATATTAATTTATATATATTATTTAAAATTATATTATATTAATTTTATATTATATTAAATATATTATTATTTTATTATATTATAAAAATATTTACATTAAAATAAATTAATATAAATTTAATAAAAACTAATAATAATATTAAGTTATTAATTATTTTTATAATTTAATTTTATATAATTATATTAAATAAAATTTAAATAAATAAATTAAATAAATAATTTAAATAATTTATATATTTATTTTTATATATAAATATTATAAAAATAATTAATATTTTATTATATAATTTTTTTTTAACTTTAATTAAATAACTTTTTTATTTTTTTTAAATATTAATATAATAAATATATTTATTTTTATATATTTATTTATATATATTTATTTATATATATTTATTTATATATATTTATTTATATATAAATAACAATAAAAATTTATTAAAAAATATAAATTAATTAAAAATATTTAAATTTATTAAAAACTAAATATTATATTATAAAATTTAATAATAATATTAAATATAATAATTAAATTAATTATTATATTTTTTATATTTAATAATAATATTATTATTAAATATATTTATTATATATTATTTAAATAAATAATAAAACTAAGTTTTATTAATTAAAAATAAATAAACGTATTTAAATATAAAAAACTAAAAAAAAAAAATTTATAAGTTATATATATAATTATTTTATTATAATTTATTTTTTATTAATATATATTTATTTAAAATATTATATATATTTTAATTTTAATTTTAATTTTAAAATTTATATAATAATAATTATATATAAATTATATATATAAATATTATATATTATTTAAATAAATAAAAAACTAAATTTTAATTATTTAAAAATAAATATATATATTTAAATATAAAAAATAAAAATAAAAAAAACTTTATAATTTATATTTTATTAATATATATTTATTTAAAATATTATATATATTTTAATTTTAATTTTAACTTTTAAAAAAACTGGTTTATTATTATTTATATAATTTATTATACTTATTATATTTATTGTTTTTTTTTAAATTTATTTAATCTTTTTAATAATTTTAATTTTTTTGAATTATTATTATAATATTTTTATAATATTAATATATTTATTTTAAATTTTAATATATTATATTATTTTAAATTAAAGTTTTAATTTAATTATTATATTTAATTTTTCAATGTTTTATAATTTATTTAAAATATAAATATTTTATTTATTTATTATTTTTTAATATTATTTAATTTAATTACATTTATTAATATATTGTTATTTATTTATTTTAATAATAAAATATTTTAATATTATTTTAATTAATTAATAAAAAATATTATTAGGTTTTTATTTTTAATATATTTATTATATATATAAATCTTTTATTTTTAAAATTTATAATAGTTTTTAATAATTATATTATTAGATTTATTAATATAATTTATAATTATTTTCTTTTAATAATATATATATAAATTTTTACTTTAAATTTTAACTTATATTAATATTAATTAATTTATTTTATTATTTATTTTTATAATTCTTTTATAATTATTAAAGTTTTATTTTATTAATTTTTAATAAGAAACTTTTATTTTAAAGCTTTTTTTTAATTAAAATATTTTTAAATTAAAAGTTTTTTTAATTTTATTATATAAGCTTTTTAATTAAATAATAATAATAATAATAAACTATTTTTTATTTTATATTATAATATATTAATAAATTTATATAATAATAATATTTATATTTTATTTAACGTTAATATTATAATAATATAATTATTTTAATAATAATTAATAATTAAAAAAAAATATTAAAAAAAATATTTATTTATTTTTATATTTTAATTCATTTTTTTAAAAATATTTTATAATAAAAAAGTTTTATTTAATATTTATAGTTTATAATAATTTATTTATAAAATTTATAATAACTTATAATTTTTTATTATTAATTATATTAATTAAAAACTTAAAAACTTTATATAACTTTTTAAAATATATTTAAAATATAATTTTTATTATAATTATTTAAAAATATAATATATTTTATTTTATCTTTTAATTTATAATTAATTAATTTTTATTTTAAATTTAAAATTTATTATAATTTATATTTATATTTATAATAATATTAATAAAAAATATAATTAATTTAAATTTTTATTCTAAAAAACTTTTAAAAATTAATAATAATTATTATTTATAAAATAATTTATATTAATAAATTATTCTTTTTATTAATAATATATAAAAAATATTTTATAAATTTATTTATTACTTAAAATATATTATTATTAAATATAAATATATTTTAATTAATATTTTTATTTAAAAGTTATTTATATTAAATATAATTAATTAATTATAATAAAATACTAGTTTTTTAAATATAAAAAATATATTATTTAATTTATTATTTTACATTATTTAATAATATATATTTAAATTAAAATAAATAATATTTACTTTTAATTATTTATTTATTAATTTTATTTTAAATGTTTAAATATAAATATATATTTATTAAAAATAAATAAATATATTATTTTTTTATATATTTTTAATGTTATTATATTAATTAAATTTATATTATATTTTATTTATTTTATTATAAAACTTAATTTAAATATAATTATTATATATATTATTTAATATTTTTATATTTATAAAATAATATATTAATAAAAATATAAATTTTATTTATTTTATATAATATTAACTAAAAAGTTATTTATTATTAGAATATTTTAAAATATAATAATTTATTATTATTAAAAAAATTATATTATTTATAATTTAATAAGTTTTATTTTTTAATATTATAATATTTATATTATAATTAATATTTTATTATTATAAATATTATAATTATATTTTATATTTTATATTATTTTTAAAAGTAAATTATTAAACTTTATTTTTTTATTTTTATATTATTTAATATATTAGTTTTAATAAATATTATTTATATTATTAATTATTTTAATTTAGTTTTATTTTAAAGTTTAAAATTATATTTATAGTTATTATATTTTTATTTATTTTTTAATAAACGGTTAATATTATAAAAATTAGTTTTTTTAATTTTAAAATTTTTATAAATTTATAAAAAAGTTTAATTTTAATAAAAACTATATTTAATTTATAATTTTTATATTATAATATATATAATAATAACTTTTTTTATTTATATTTAAATATAAATATAACGTGGTTTTTTTTTAAAAAAAAACTATTATTAAATTTTTTTTATATTATTTATTTTAATTTTTAAAGTTTAACTTATTTATTTTTTAAAATAAAATTATTATTAATATTTATATTATTTCTTTAATTATTATTATTATTAATATTTTTCGTTTTATATTTTTTTATATTTTAAATTAATTAATTATATTATATATTTATATTTAATATTAATATTATTTTTTTATAATTAATTAATTATTAATTTATTAATATTAGGTTTTTTTCTTTTTTTTAATTATAAATATTTTATTAAAACTTTTTATTTATATTTTTTATTATTTTTTTATATTATTTTTTATTATTAATAATATTTAATTTTATATTAATAATTACTAACAGTATTTATTTAATTATTAAATTATTAATATAAATATTTATTAATAATAATATATTAATTATTTATATAAATTTTTTTTTATATTTATTAATATATTATAATTTAAATTTAAAGTTTTAATAATATTTATAATAAGTTTTTAAGTTTATTTTATAAAATTAATATTAATAAAAATATATTTTTTAATTTTTATATTTTTTAATATATTATTTATAATTAATAATAATTTATTATTAATTATTATAAAAATAAATAATAAAACTTATTTATTTAATTTTATTTAAAAAAAGTATATAAAATATTATTAAAATTTATTTTAAATAAAAATTCCTTTTTTAAAATAAGGTTTATATTTTTTAAAATTAATGTTTTACTTTTAAATTATTAAATATAAAATTTTTATTATTTTTAATAGTGATTTTTTTATAATTTAATGTTTTTTTTTATTAAATTTTTTATGTTATATTTATTAAATTATTATTTTAATAATTATTATTTTTTTAATTTTATTACTTTTTTAATTTTTTAAAATAATTATAAAATATATATCCTTATTTTTTATTTTTAAAATCACGTTTTTTAATTATAAATTTAATAAGTTTTTTATTTTAAATAATTTTAAAATATAGTTTTTTTATTTTTATTTTAAAATTATTAATTATTAATTTTTATAAATTATTTAATTATATTTAATTATTTATATTTATAAGTAATTTAAATTAAACTTAAAAAATTGTTATTATATTATTAATTTTTAAATAAATTATAAATTTTTTTTAAATAAATTTTTAAAATATTAAACGTTATTATATTAAAAACATTACGTTTTATTTTAAATATAAAAAAAACTTATTTAAAATTTTTATAAAATTTTTTTTAATTAAAATTAATAATTAATTATATATATAAAAATATTAAATTATTAATTAAAAATAATTTAATAATTTATTAAATTAAGTTATTTTAAATATAAACTTAGTTTTTTAATTTTAATTAAAAATTTATAAATAAATTTTTATTAATTAAATTTTTTTTTTAAAAATATAATAAATATTTTAAAAGTTTTTTTTATTAATAATTATTAAAATTATAATATTAATATAAAATATTAAAAAAAAGATTTAATATATAATTATAAAATAATAATAAAAGTTATTTATATTATATATATTTAAAACTTATATAATTATTTTTATATAAATAAAAATAATTTATAATTAAAATTTTTTTATAAATTAATAAAATAATAATTATTATTATAATATTTTTTAATATTATATTTTTTTATTAAAATTTAAAATTAAAAAAAATATATTAAAATTAAATTTTAAAAGTTTTAATTATAATTTTAATTATAAAGTTTATAATATATATAATAAATTTTAAGTTTTATATTAATTTAAATTTTTATTTTATTTTTATTATATTATTTAAAACTTTTATTATTAAACTATAATAAAATATTAAAAATCTTAATTTATTAAATTAAATAAAACTTTAAAATTAAAGTTTTTTTTTAAAATATTATTAATTATTTTTAAAAATAAAATAAAAACTTTTTAAATATTATTATATATTATTTAAATAAATAAAAAAATTAAATTTAATTATTATATATTATTTAAATAAATAAAAAAACTAGTTTTAATTATTTAAAAATAAATAAGCGTATTTAAATATAAAAAATTAAAAAAGGAAAAAATTTATAAGTTATATATATAATTATTTTAAAATAATTTATCTTTTATTAATATATATTTATTTAAAATATTACGTATATTTTAATTTTAATTTTAACTTTTAAATTAATAAAGTAATATTTATATATAAATTATATATATAAGTTATAAATATTTAAATTTATATTATAATATTAATTATTTAAAAATAAATATATATATTTAAATATAAAAAATAAAAATTTTTATTTTATAAATTATATATATAATTATTTTAAAATAACTTATTTTTTATTAATATAAAAATTATATTTATTAATATATTTATTAATTTTATAATTTAATTTTATAAAATTATTTATTATTAGTTTTTATAAATTATTTAATTATATTTAATTATTTATATTTATAAATAATTTAAATTAAATTTAAAAACTTTTTATTATAATTATTATAATATAAATTTAAATATTTATAATTTATATATATAATTTATATATAAATATTATTTTATTAATTTAAAAATTAAAATTAAAATTAAAATATATATAATATTTTAAATAAATATATATTAATAAAAAATAAACTATTTTAAAATAATTATATATATAATTTATAAATTTTTTTTTTTATTTTTTATATTTAAATACGCTTATTTATTTTTAAATAATTAAATTTAGTTTTTTTATTTATTTAAATAATATATAATAATAATATTAAGTTTTTAATAAAATATAATTTTTTTATAAAATTAATTTTTTAAATATTAAATATTATTATATTAATAATAATTTTTTTTTAAATATAAAAAAACTTATTTAAATATTTTATAATTATTTTTTTTATATAAAATAATTAATTAATTATATAAATAAATATATTTTAATTATTAATTAAAAATAATTTAATAATTTATTAAATTAAAATATTTTTTTTATAAATTTAATTTTTTTAATTTTAATTAAAAAATTAATAAATAAAACTATTAATAAAAAAAAAAAAAAAAAAAAAAAGAAAGCTATATAACTAAAATAATAATAAAAGTAAGGATAAAAACTAATATTACGAAAAAAATAAAGCTTTAACTCTTTGATTAGTTTAAGTATAAGTGTGTGACGCAAGGCTTAATCCTTGCAATTGTGTGCGGGGCCTAGGGCCCCGCACGTGCCACCTTACGTAATAACCCTATTCATATTATCCCACACTGACTATTTTTTCTTTTCCTTCTCCTTTTTGGTATGACGCAATTGCCATCCAAAGCCTTTGTAAATCCTTCGTAATTCAATTGATTAAATCAATTCAACACTGACAATTTTTCTCTTTTCTTGTTGCGCGTGTGTGTGTTGATTTGTGTGTTGCTTTGCCAGGGTGCCGTACGCAAAGGTGCCGTACGGGGGCCGTGCGCAAAATCGGGTCAATTGAAGATTCGGTCTGAAGGTCTAGGGTTCGATTCGGAGTGAAGGTGTTTTGTTGAGGTTTTGTAGATTCTTCGTACGGTCGGAATCTTGGTCTTGTGGATAGGGATCTTGGTGACTCAGTGAAGAGCCGCAAGATCTATCTGTTGTCGAGTGTGTTTGTAGATTCTTCGTACGGTCCGAATCGATGTGTGGTGAATAGGGATCTGTGGACTGGTCCAGTGAAGGAGTCTTCGTGGTCTCTATGATAGATTCGTCGTACGGTCGGAATCGTGGTCTTGTGGACTGGTCCAGTAAAGGAGTCTTCGTGGTCTCTATGATAGATTCTTCGTATAGTCGGAATCGTTACGTGGTGGACGTGGAGCTGGAAAAAGTGAAGCGGCACAACCTCAAGGGCAGGCGGAATCACGTTTCCAGGTCCTTGATTTGTCTGGCGGGATCTTTCTCGTGTGATCGGTCGGTGATACTGGGACGTCAATCGAGTGACGTCGCTAAGCCCGGCCGATGAGGCGCTCGATTTAAATCCGTCTTGCGTGGTGGAACGCGGATCTAGAGTGCCCGAGTTTACGAGGGTTATGCCCGAGTTTACGAGGGTTATTGTGTCGTGTTTTTTTTCTATAGGAGCCCGCCGCTTAAATAGGAAAATAAAACCTCAACCACATACTGGCCCGTGCGCACTTTATAAAAAAAAAACGAAAGCCAATTAAAAAAAAAGTTTAAAACGATATAAAACCAGTTTTTAACTTAATAAATTAGTTTTTTTTTTTAATTTATAATATAAAAAAAAAATCTTATAATAACTTTAAAAAGTTTTTATATTTTTTTTATTATAACTTTTTTAAATATTTATATTTATAAATATATTTATATTTAACTAATTAAAAATATATTTATTTTTTTATATAATATATAAAATTTTTTTTTTTTTATTAAAATATTTAATTTATTTTTTAATTTTTTATATTATAATTATATATATTTTAATTTAACTTTTTTTTTTAAAATATATATATATTTATAATAAAATTCTTAATTATAAAATATTATATATATATTTAATAATTTTAAGTTATATTTAAAATTAATAATTAATAATATTTTTAAAATTTGTAATTATTTTTTAAAAATATTTTTTTTATATATATAAAAGCTTTTTTAATTTTTTTTATTATTATTATATAAAATTTTAATTTTATTATTTTTATTTTATATAAAAATATATTTATTTTATATAAAAGATTTTATAATAATAACTTATAAGCTTTTTTAATTAATTTATTTTTTATTAATATTATTTTTAATAACTTTATTATTTAAATATTAATAATATATTTAAATAATTATTATATTAATATTTTAAAACGTTATTTTTAATACTAATAATTTATTTTTATTTAATATATAAAATTATAATAATAATTAATTATATTTTATATTAATTTTTAATAATAAAATAACTATAAAATAACTTTTTTTTATATTATATTTTAACAGTTTAATTATTATTAAATTATTTTTTATTAAAATATTATTTATTAATTTTATTTTTTATATTTTAATAATTTTTAAATTAATAATAATAATATTTGTTTTTTTTAAATTAATTTCTTTTATATTAATATTTATAATTAAAACTTTTATTAATTTAATTTTTATATATTTTATATATTTTTTAATATTTATTAATTTAATTTCCTTTATTTTTAATTTTATAAAATTAATTTTTTTTAATTTAACTTTTATATATTTATTTTATTAAAACTTAATTTTAATAAATAATAAGTTTTATATTTAATTTTTTTTTTATTTAATTTTTTTTAAGTAAATATTTATTAATTTAACTTTTATTAAATTTTTATTAATAAAAAAGAATTTAATTAAGTTTTTTTTAAATAAAATAATAATTTTAAACTTATTTAATTTTAATTTATTTATTTAAAGCCACTAATTATTAATTTCTTTTTTTAAAAATAATTTTAATTTTATTTTTTTCTTTTTATTATATAACTTTTTATAAGTGTTTTTAATATTTATGTTAATAATTTTTTTGTTTAATTTTATACCTTGTTTTTTTTTTTAAATTTTTAATAAATTTTATAGTTTAAATAAGTTCTTATTTTATTTTAATTTTTAACATAAAAAATAAATATTTTTAATTATTTTAAAAATAACTTAGTATTTAAATATTTAAAAAAATAATTAACTTATTATAAAACAATTTCACTTTTTTCCTAATAAATAATAATATTTTCTTTTAAATTTATTTTTTACTTTTTATTAATTTAATATATATAATAAAACTTAATTATATATTATAAAATATATTTTATAAAAAAAACCTTTTTAATAAATATATTTTTTTATATATTTTTTAAAATATATATAAATAAATTATTAAAATCTTTTTCTTTTTTTATTTTTAGTTTATAAATTAAATAAATAATTTTAACTTTTACTATAAATTTCTTTTTATTATTTATAATTTTTTTTATATATTAAATAAATATAATAATAAATAAAAAACTTTAATTATTATAAGTAAAATATAAATTTGTTAAGTTTTTATAATTTATTATATAATAAAAACTATATTAAAAAAAGAAAAAGTAACGATATTATTTAAATTTTTAAAAATTATAATAAATATATTAATAAACTTAAAAAAATAAAAATAATATTTAAAATATTAGTAATTAATTAAAACTTTAATTTAAATAAAAACTATTAATAAAAAAAAAATATAATTTTTACTAAAAACGGTTTTTTTTTTACTATAAATATAAAAAATATAAAATATTTTATTTTAAAATTATTAATTTTTTAATTCTTTTTTTATATTTTTATTAAAAAATTTCTTTTTATTATAAAATTAATTATATTTATTTTAATTTTATATTAATTTTATTAGTTTTAATTATTTAATTTATTTTTATTATTTTTTTATAAGGTTTTATTTTTAATAGCTTTTTATAAAAATTAAATCTTTTTTTAAGTTAATTTAATTTAAATAAAAAAAGGGAAGTTTAAGATATTATATATATAAATATTTTATTAATTAATATAAAATTCTATTAATAATTTATTATAAATATTATAATTAAATTAAAAATAATATTTATAAGTAAATAAATAAACTAATAATATAAATAAATATATATTATTTTATATTAATTTAAATTATAATATTAATATTTAATATAAAAATTATAAAATCTATTAAATTTAACTTTAAAATATTATAAAAAATAATATTATTTAAAGTTAATAAATTAGTTTTATTTATTATATAAAAACTATAAAATAAGATATTATAAAAAGTTATAAAATAAGTTATAATTATTATATATAAAATATAAGAAAAAATAATATTATTAATAGTTATAATAACTATTAATTTTATTATATAAAGTTTATAAAAAACAATTTTATTAAATACTATAAAGTTATTTATTATTATTATAAAAAAAAAAAAAAATAATATAATTATAAAGCTTATTAAACTAGTAATAAAAAAAATATAAAATAATTTAATATTTTAAAAAGCTATAAAAATAGTTATATTAACTATAAAAAAAACATATAAAAAAATAACTATAATATATATTAAATTTAAACCAGTAAAATTATAATATTAGATATTATTTAAATAAATTATACTTTTAAAACTTATAAAAACCAATATAATTTTTATAGTTTTAATATTAATAATATAAGTTATTTTTTAAACGTTTTATTTAATTTTTTTTTATATTATTTATTAAAACGTTTTAAAAATTAATAAAATTTATTTTTTTTATTTTAAATATAGATATTATTAAAAGTTTTTTTAAAAATAACATACTAATTAAAATTAACTATATATAAACATTTAATCTTTTTTATATAAAACTTTTTAATTTATTAATTTAATTAAATAAATATAAATATTATATATTTTTAATTAATTATAAAACTAAATATATTATAATATTAAAAAAACGTTACGATATTTATTAATATAAATACTATAAAATTATTTAAACATTGGTTTATTTTTATAAATATATTTTTTATATTAAATTTATATTTTATAATTAAGTAAAAAGTTATTATTTTTTTAAAAACTTAAAATACTTTAAATTATACGTTTAATTTATTATTAATTATTTTTATAAATTATTTTTATTATAATATAAATTTTTTTAATATTTTTATAAAAAATTAATTTAATTTTTAACTATATATTATTTTTATAATATATTTAAATATAATATTTAATTTAAAAATAAATAATATATATATAAAATTATTAAAAAGTTTTTTATTAAATAATAAATTTTTATTTATATGTTTTTATAATAAGTTATTATTAAATAAAACAATATAACTTTAAATAATATTTTTTAAAAAATTATCGGTTTTTATTTATATTTAAAATATATTCTAATTATAATATAATTATAAGTTTTTAAAAATAAAATCATTATTATTATAATATATTATAAACGGAGATATTTAACTAATTAATTTTTTAACTTATTTTAATATTAATATATTTTAAATCTAAAAATTATATATATATTTAATTTTAACGGCACATAAAAAATTTTAATAAGTTGGGTTTTTATTATTTTTATTATTAATAACTGTTTTATAAATATTTTTATAGTTTTATTTAATAATAATATTATTATAAATATTTATTTTATTTTTAAATATAAAAATAATAAATTTTATATATCTTAAAAATTTATATTTAAATATAAAAAAAAAGTTAAAGTATTTATACTTTAAAATTAATTTATTTAAATTAATAATAATTTATAAATTAAAATATTAAAACCATTATATTAAATACTTAAAAATGTTTATTAAAATTTATAATAAATTTAATAATAAAAACTATTAATTAAATAAAAATAAAGTTTATAATATAAGTTATAATAAAAAAAATTAAATATTATAATGTTAATTATTATAAAAACTATTATAAAGTATTTAATAAAAATTATTTTAAAGATTATACTTTTAATTATTATAAATAAAATAATAAGGTTATTATTTTTTAACATTAAAAAAGCGTTAGTTTAAATTATTTAAAATTATTAAATTACTTTTTTTTAAAAAAATAAGTTTTTTTAAACAAATTTTTATTTTATTATTATTTAACTTAATAATATAATATGTTATTTTAATAAGTTAAATAAAAATATTTTTAATTGTTAATATAAAAAAACTAAAAAAAACTATTAATAACTTTTTAAAATAAATAAAAAATACTTATTTTATATAACTATATAAATAAAAATATTTAAATAAATAAAATAAAAAATATTTTTTATAAGTTAAAATATATAGTATCTTTTAATAATTATTATTAATAAAGGATATATTATTTTAAAGGTTAATATAAAAATATATTTATTTAAAAAACCTATGTAAAATTAAAATATATATAACTTTATATATATTAAAAATTAAATATTAATATTATAAAAATTAATATAATTTATAGGATATGTTATTATATTATTTTATTATATTAATTTTAAGTTAATATAACGTTTAAAAATAAAGTTATTAATTATTTATAAGCGTAGTTTATTATTTTATATAATGTAAATATAACTAATATTTTTTTTTAGTTTTTAACACGGTTTAAAAAAATTAATATAACTTATTTAATATATATATATATATATATTTAATAATATAAACAGCCTGGTTTAAATAAATAAATAATAATAAAATTATTATAAGTTATTTATATATATAAATAATGTTAAATTATACGTTTAATAATTAAAATAACATATAATAATCTAGTATAAAATATACCTTAAAATATATAATTTATTTTTTTTTTAAAAAAAAATAATAAACTTTTTATTAATATATAAACTAGTTATTTATAACTAAATATTAATATAACTAATTAAGTGGTATATAACTTATAAAAAAATATAAAATATAACTTATATTATTTATATATATATATATATTTTTTTTTTATTTAAAATATAATATTATAATTAATTTATTAAATTCTTTTTTTTATTATAAGTTATAAAAAAATAAACACTAAGGCAGTTAATTTAAACCCTTTTTTATTATTAATCAATAAAATAATTATATATTAAAATCTAAATAATAAAAATTATATTAATATAATTAAAAAACTTTTTAATATTATATATTTAAATTTATAGTTATTTATATATTAAAAGTTAATATTATAAATAATATATAAATAGTTATAACTTATAGTAAAAATATATAATTAAATTTATAATATTAAAATAAAATACTAATATATTAAATAACGTATATATTAGTTATTATTATAATAATAATAATTTTTAATATAATTTTATAGGTTAATATTATTATAATAAAATATTAACTAGATTTTATTTATTAATATATAACAGTATTTATTTTAATATTAATTTTAGTTTTAATTTTAACCTTAGTTATAGTTTTAATTTTAACTTTAAAATTAATTTTAATATTAATTATAATATATATAAAAAAACCAATTAACTTTATTTTTTAAATAAAACTTAAAGTAAGGGATTATATAAAAATATATAAATATATACTAACTATATAATATATTATTATTTATATTAATTTAAAAAAAAAGTTAATAATTTTATATATTTTAAAAAAAACTAAGAAAAATAATTTAACTTATTTAATATTTATAGTAAAAACTTAAAATAAAAACATGTTTAATTATAAATAAAATATATTAATAACGAAAATTATAAACTATATATATTTTTAAATAAAATAAAATAAAAGCCCGTTAAATATAAAAAAACTAATATTCTTTTATTTAAATATATAATTATTATATTTTAATTTCACTTTTTTTTATAAAGTTATTTATTTAAAATATCACGGAAAAATATATAATATTTATTTTAAACCTACCTTTTAAAATTTTACTTTTAAATAAATTTTAATTATAAAAAAAATTCGTATTATAGTTTTTATATTAATTATGTTTTTATAATTTATTTAATTAACTATAAATAACATATATTATATTAATTTTAAAAGTAATATAATTAATATTTATATTAATAAAAAACTTTAATTTATATAAAACTAATTATTTTAATTATAAATTTATTTAAATAATATTTAAATAAATGTTTATAAATAAAAATATTAATTTTATATATTATATATTTTAATATTAATATTTATTTATATATTATATAAATAATATAAAAGTTTAACCACCTAGTTTTTATTTTTTATTATAATTATTTTTTTACTAGTAATTAATTATTTTAATTTTTTACTTTAAGTTCCTTTTTTTTTTACATTTAAATATAATTATACTTTTAATTACTTATATTTTTTTAAGTTACTAACAATTTCTATATAAGTTTTATTATTTAATTATATTATTAATTTTTTATATTACTTTATTTTTATTAAATCTTATAATATATATTAGTTAGTTTTAATTTTTATAAGTTATTTTAAAGTATTTTAATAATATTTTAATATCTTTTAAATATATTTTTTATTAATAACGTAAAAACCGGTTAATATTTTTCTTATTACTTTATATATTATTTTTAAAAATAAACTGCCACGTATAGTTTTTTAAAAACTTAAAAATCTTTATAATAAACTTTTTACTATATTTTTAATTACTAGTAAAATATATAGTTCGTTTTATTTAAAACTATATTTTTAATTTAAAATATAATTATTAATAGTTTTTATAATATATTTAAACTTTAATATTTAAAAAAATATAAATATATATTTTATTTTTATTATAACTATAAAAATAACTTTTTTTATTTATTATAAAGTTTTTTTAAATTACGATTTTTTTAAAATAAATAAAACTTTTATTTTATAATTAACCATATAGTTTAATAAATAAAATTAATTTTATTTTTATAAAAATATAAAAGATAATTAACTTAGTTTTTATTAAAAAATTATAAAATCTATTAAATAAAGTTAATTTAAAAAAGATTAATTTACTTTTTATTAATAAATTATATAATCTATTAAATGAAACTAACCTTTTTTTTATAAAAATATTTAAAAAAATTAATTTAACTTTTATTAAAAAATTATATAATTTAATAAATAAAATTAACTTATTTTTTATAAAAAGATTTTAATTTAATAAATTAGTTAAAATACCTTAATTTTTAAAATTAAAAAAACTATTTAAAATATAAGTAATTTATTATATAAAATAAAAGTTTTATATTAAATATTAATTAATATTAATAAATATAAATTATATTATAATAATTAATATTAATTTAATTAACTAAGTTAATAATTTTATTTTTAAATATATTTAATTATAATGTTTTTTTATAAATAACTTTTTAAGTTAATTTTATATTAATAAGTTTTCTATTTAAATAACTATTTTTACTTTTTATATAAATAAATAAATAAAAATAAAACTAAAATATAAACTTTATATATTTATTAATTAATTTAAAAAATAATATATAATTTAATTTATTATTTAATAATATAACTAATAGTTTAATTGTTAAAAAAACAGCTTTTTATTAATAATATATAAAATTAATAACTAAAAAGAATTTTTATATTAATAAACTAAAAAAAAATAATATTTATTTTATTAATAAGCGTTTTAATATTAATATTAAAAAAGCTCTGGTTATAATTTTTACTACTATTAATATTATTAAAAAACAGATAAATTATTTATTTTTTAAAAAAAAAAAACTTATTAAAATTAAGGTTATTAAATTTAAAGATATAAAAAATATATATTATTAGGTTTTATTTTTAAAACACTTTAAGTTTATTAATAAAAAAAAGTTTTATAATAATATAAAATAATTAAATTTAAAAAGTAATAAAATAATAAAGTTATAAAAAAATAATAATAAAAAGCTTAAAAAGCTTAATAATAAAAAAATTAAAAAGTTTTTTATTTATAATAATATAAAGCTAAAAATAAAACCGGAATTATATAAAAATAAAAAAATAAATATAAAAAAAGTAGTTTAAAAGTTTTTTATAAAGTTTATATTTAAAAAAAGAATTTTTTAACTAGTAATAAACTATACCTAAAATATAATTATAAAATTTAATAATACTTTTATTTTTAATAACATTGTTTTTAAATTAAAATTATTAAAATAAATTAAAACTAAAAAAATTTTTATTTTAATATTTAATACTTTTTATAACATTTTTTAAAATATATTTTTTAATATTATTAATTATAAGGAATATTAAAAAAAAAAAACTAATAATTAAATTATATATTTTATTATAACTTTAAAATATAAAAGCGGTAATAATAAACTTACTTACCTTTTTTAAATAATAAAAAACCAATTTATTATATTTTTAATAATATATTTAAATTTAATAAAAAAATTAAATAATTAATTTAATATATTTTTAAATTTTAAGGTTAAACTTAATATTATTATATTTAACCTTATTATAAACAACGTAAATACACGACTTTTTATATTATAATAAAAGAAAAATAATAAGATTTTAAGTTTTTATATTTATTATATTAAAATATTTTATTTAATAAATTTAAAATAATATTTAAAGCTATATATATATATTTTAAATATCTTTTAATAAGTTAAATAAAAAAAAACCACGTTAAAAAAAATCGTTTTTACTATTATTTAATTTAATAATATAGCTTTTAATCCGGCCTTTTTTAAAAATTCGACGTTACTTTTATAAATATTTAACCGTTAAATAATTAACCATAGATTTTTATAAAAAATCCTAATATTAAATACCACCGGTTTATTATTTTATAATTAAATTCCTAAAAATAAAAAATCCAAAGCGGTTATAATTTTAATATTTTAATCCCCACGTTTAAATACGTAATTTAACTTATTATTTTATAAAATTAATAAATTAATAAATTAGATTTTTACTTTAATTTAAATTTTTATAAATATAATATTATAGTTATTAATATTTTTAATAGTTAAAAATAAATTAAATTACTAGTTATTTTTTTAGTAACTATTTTTACTTTTTACCGGTAAAAGTTTAACATTTTAAATAAAAAAAAAACATAATATTCTAAAATAAATTAAAACACCTATAAAATTTAAACTATATAATATTAAAACTTCTTTAAAAAAATAAAATCTTTTTATATATTAAATATTATAATAATATTATAAACTTTTATTACTAAGTTTTTATAATCGCTTTTTTATATAGTTTATAAAAATATTTAAATAAAAGAAAAAAAAAACCTTAAATATATATAAAATATTATAAAAAAATATTAAGTTTTTATTTATTATTATTATTATTTAAATATAAAAAAAGATTTTTTAATTAAAGGATAATTAAACATTAAATTTAATATATATAAATAATAATTTAAATAGTTATAAAAAAAAACCTTTATAAAAAAAAAAAAAACTAAGTAAAAATAAAAACTTTAATATTAAATAATAAAATATTATAAACATTTTTTTATATTATATTATTAAATAATAAAATATTAAAATTAATTACTTTTTATATATTAGTTTTTTATTATAAATACTTTTTTATATAATATTTTATTTTTATAAAATATTTAACTTATTTTAAGTTTAAATTAAATTATATATTTAAATAAATATTAATTTTAAATATTATTTTTTATAATAACCATTTAAATTATATAGTTTTTAAACTGTTAATAACTTGGTTTAATTTTATATATAAATATTAACTTTTAAGTTTTTTTAATAAATTTTTTTTTATAAAAAAGTTTAATTTAATTACGTGTTTATTAAAATAAATAATAATATAAATCTTTTTTTAAACTTAATATATTTTTACGTATAAAATAAAATAAAAAAAATAATAAATAATATATTTTTACCGTAACTATACTTTTTATATATAATAAAAAAAAAAAATATCTTAGTATATTATTATATTATATAAAATAAACTATTTAACTTTTTTTATATTTATATTATAAATTTTTATAACTTTAATAATATTAAATACATGTTATTATAAAACTTATAAAATATAATTTAATTATTTTATATTAATATATAAAAGTAAATTTAATATATATTTTAAAACTTTATAATAAAAAAATCCCTAAGTATATAATATTTATTTTTAATTTTATATTTAATATAAAATTAATAATAATTAACTAGTAATATTTATTTTTAATGTTAATTATATTTTACACTTTTTAAAATTTAGTTATTAGTAAAAAAATACGAGTATAAAATTTTATAATATATATAATAAACGTGGTTTAATAATTAAATATAATAATATTTTTTAAAATCACGTTTTATATAAAATATAAAAAAAACTTTAATATATTAACTTATAAAATTTAAGTTTATAGCTTAATAAAATAGTTTAAATAACTAATAAAACTTTAAAAAGTTTTTATATAAAATATATTAATATATTTAATTAATAATATACTAAAAAAGAATTTTAATATAAATATTTTTTTTTAAAAATAAAAGTGATATTAATATATAATTAAAATATTATTAACTGGTATTTTAAAATAATTACTTAATAAACAGGTGAATTTTCCGGAGTTATAATATAATAAAACATATATTTAACTGGTTATATATTATTAAAAAATAAAATATTTAAAAAGTAATAAATTAAATAAGTTTATTTAAACTAATAAAAAGAAAATATTAAAGTATTTTATATTTAATAAAGCGTATATTATTTAAAAAAACGCACCTTTTTTTTTTAAAAAGGTTTTTTTTTTTTATATTAATAAGTTTTTATAATATTCCTTTATTATAACATTATAATTTATAACATTTTATAATAACTATTTTTTATTTTTATATTTTTATTTAATAATAAATAATATAATAACTAAAGCTTTTTTTTTTATTTAAATATAATTTTTTAATTAATTTATTATTATTTTATAATAAAAAATATCTTTTATTTATTTAAATATTTTTTTAATTTTATTAGTTTTAAAAAAATAGTAGTATTTATAATACTATTTACCTAAAAATATTTTTTTAACATAAAAATATATTATAAGTTATAACCAATAAAAATTAATATATTATCTTTTTTTTTTATTTTATTTTTTATTATTATTTTTTAATAAACTTAAAATTTAAAAATATATATATTTATTTTTTTTTTTTTTATTATTTATATATTATATTTTTTATTTATTAACTAATATTTATTATATAAAATTAAAAAATTTTTTTATTAAATAAATAATTATAATATTAAAAAATAAAAATAAAATATTAATAATATACTTAAAAATAAATTTTTACGTATATATATGTTATATTTTATTATTTAAACCTTATTTTTTTAAACTTTTATTTATTATTTATTATTTTTTATATAAATAAAAACCTAAATATATAAAATTATATTACCAGCTTTTTTTTAAAATAATATATATTAAATTACTAAGGTTTTAATATTATATTATATATTTAATAAAACTATTATAATATATTTTTTATTTATTATATTTTAATATTTAAATATATATTATAATATTAATTATAAAATAAAAAAAATAACTAAAAAACTAATAAAATATTAGATTATAAACATTAAAAAATATTTCTTTTTTATTATTACTTTTTTTATTATTAATAAACTAATAACTTTATTTAAATAATAAAATTACTAATAAACTTATATTTTTATTTTAATAATATAAACTAAGATTTTAATAATAGTTTAATTTTAACTTATAACTTATTAATTATATTATTATTATAATTAATATAATTATTAATTAATGTTTTTATTATTTATATAATTTTATATTTTTAAATTATTATTATTTATTAAATAACATTTAAATACCAGTAAAAAATAACTTATATAATTTAATAAAAAATTTAAAAAACTTAAAAAAAAACAAAATAATTTATTTTTTATAATAAATATAACTATTAAAAAAAAAAAAACCATAATATTTTTTATATATTTATAAAATATTTTATTATATTTTAAAATATAATAAAATATAATATATATAAATAAATTAAATATAATACTTATAATATTAATTTTTAATAACTAAAAAAAGTATTTTAAGTTAAAAATATAATATAATTATAAAATATAAAAATTCAGCCTTTTTTTATTTAAAAGTTATATATAAAAAACTAATATAAATATAAAAATATAAAGAAACTATATAATTTACGGTTTAAACTATTTTTATTAAATAAAAAAGCCATATAATAAAATAAATATATTTACCATTTAATTTAAAATAAATAAACTAAATAATATTAATATTTATTTAAAATAAAATAATTTTAAAAATATATTATATATGTTTTTAATATTAATATATTTTATATATTATTTTAACTTACTTAAACTTATTTTATATTAAATATTATTTTAATTTTAATTTTAATTATTCTTTTAATTATAAAAAAAAACTTAATTATAAAAAAAAATATTATTTATAAAAATTATCATATATTTTAATACTTTTAAATATTTATATAAATAATAAACTATTATATAATAAATAACTATTAATTATCTTTATATTTACTACATTTATTTAATAAAAAATAATAATATATAAATTATTTATATATATAAAAAAAAGGGAAAAAAATCAATACATAGAATATAAATTTAAATATATATTTAACTATTTATATTTTTTTATTATATTTAATAAAAAAAACCTGTTAATTTTTACCCTAAAAAATATTATTATTATAAAAATAATTATTATATATTTAATATATCCTTTAATTTTATAATTTTTACAATATTTTAATAATTATTTATCTATTTTATAAATATTTAATTTTTAACTTTTTATTTTTTTTTAACTTTATATTATTTTATTTATATTTTTTTTTTTTTTTTTATATTTATATAATTCTTATATTTAACATGTTTATATAACTTTATTTATAATAAAATTATAAAGTTTAATCTTTATTTAAAAAAAACCATTATAAAAATTTATTTAATAATATATTTACTTTTTAAATATTATTTTAAAATATATTTTTAAATTTTAATATTAAAGTAATTAAGTTTTTAAACTTTAAAAAATCCATCGTATATTTAACTGTTATAAAAATTAAATATACGGTAATTTTACTTATAATTAATAAAACTTATAAAAAAATAAAAACTAAATAAAATAAATTTAAATTATAATATAACGTAATTTATTATAATTATAATAAAATCTACGTTATTATATATTTATTATTTTTTAATATAGATTTTAATCTTTTTTTATTTATTTTAATTATTTAAAAAACCATTTAATTAGTTACTTTAATTTTATTAAATTTAACATTATTTTTTATTTAATTTATATTATTTATATTATTTATATTAAAATAAGTAATAACTTTATTATAAAATATATTAACTATATTTAATATAGTTTAAAAAATCTATTAAAATAATATCCTTTTTAATATATATAAGTTTATACTTTTATTAAAAAATTTCGTTATATAATTTTTAGTTAATTTATTTATATAAAATCTATTATATTTTAATTTAAAATATATTAACTTAAGAAAAAATTTTAAAAGTTCATTATAAATAAATATTAACACAGCTTTATTTTAAATATTAAAATTATATAAATTATATTAATTTAAATATTAAAATTATATAGAAAAAAAAAGATTTTAAGATTTTTATATAATTATATTATAAACTATAAAATATAATTTTTAAAATATTTATATTAATTATTATTATAATAATAAAACCATTAAATATATATTTTACTATAATTAATATTATAGCTTTTTTATATTAACTTTTTATTTAAAGATTTAAAATTTACTTATTATTATAAATAAAAACAAAAAATAAAATAAAAAAAAACCAAATAAAAGTTTTTATTTTATTATAAAACTTATTTTTTTTAAATGAAAATATAATTTAATAAGTAATAAAATTAATTTAAATACCAAAAAAAAATTCAGTTTAATTTATTATTTATAAATTATAATTATTTTATTATTTTTTAAAAAGATATATAAAATTATATAAACCATGTTTTAAAAACATTTAAATATAAATAAATTTACACTTTTTTTATTAACATTTAAAGTTATTATTATTATAATTTTAATAATATTAAAAAACTAACTTATTTATTTTTAAGTAATTTTTTACTGTTTTTAAACAGGTTTTTTATTTTTAAAAACTTTTTAAATAAAATTACATATAAAATATAAAACAAATAATAATAAAAACATTAAAATAAAATTTTATTAATATAAATTAATTTTATTAAAACTTATATTTATCGTAATCTATAAAACTAAAAGCTTATTTAATATATTAAAACTTAATTTTAAATATAAAAACTATATATATTTTATTATATTAACCTTTTTATTAATAAAAAAAACCAGTTTTATAAAAAACATAAAAAAACCATTTTTAAATAATAACTAGTTTAATTAAATAATATTAGCACTTTTAATTATAATAATTAATATTAAATAAAAAATTATATTAATAATAAATTTTATAACTAATTTTTTAAAAATTAAAAATATTTTATTAATATTTTTATTTATAATTATATTATCGCTGTTATTTTTATATATTTTTTATTTTTTTATATATTTTAATTTTAATTTAAATATAAACTAAAATAATATTATAAATATTAACTTTATAAATCCTTATATACTAAAATATAAAACCTAAAAAACAACAATAAATATAAGTAATATTTTTTTTAAAATATTTAATATATATCTTATTTTAACTATATATTTATCTTTTAATTAACTTATAACTTTATTAATATAATTATATATTTAACCAAGGTTTAAACTTATATAATTATTTTTATAATATTATAAAAATTTTAATTAAATATTTTTATTAAATAAAATAAACATATAAAATATATAAAATCTTTTCTTTAAATAATTATTATTTTATAACCCTTTTTTATAAAAATATATTTATAACTTTATAAATATTTTATAATTAAACAACAGGTTAATATTATAAAATATTATATTTTAATTATTAAATAAATAACATGTAAATTTTATAAATTTATATAAAATAAAACCTTTTATTATAAGTTTTAAAAGTTTTAAATAAATTATATTTAATTAATATTTATATAAACTAATTAACCTTTTATTAAAATATTTATAAAATTATAATAATAAAATTAATCTTTATAATTTACCGTTAAATAAAACTTAAATTACTAATTATAATAATATTTTATATTAGTTTTTTTAAGTTATTAATTATTTAAATACCTTAAAAATTAATATTATTAATAATTATAATAACTTTTTTATTATTTTAACGTTTATATGTTAAAAAATAAAAATAAATAATAATTATAAACTTTAAATTATAAAAGTATTAAAAAATTCCTTATTTTAAAAAAAATAAAACCTGGTTTTATATAAATCTAAGTAAAAAACAAAAGAATAATATTATTTTAATTAATAAATTAATAATTTTAATAGTAATAAATAAATATCTTTTTAATTTATAATAATATTATTATAATAAAAAAAGATAAATAAATTAAACTAGTGTAAAAGCTATAATTTAAAATAAAATAAAAATTATAATTATAAAATACTGTTTTATAAAGTTTATATTAAATATATTAAATTAATAATATTTATAATATTTATATCTAGGTTTTAAAATTAAAAATAATAAAAAAATAATTTTTTATATTTAAATATTTATTTGTTTATAACCTTTTATAATTATTATTATTTATTAAGTTTAGTATTTTTATAAACATATTTATTTTATAATATAATATTATTTATTATTTTTTTTTTTATAATTAATTTTACTAAATAATTAAATTTAAGTTTTATAAGGTTTTAATATAAGTTTTTTACATTATTTTATTATATATATACTTATTTTTTTTATAAAACGATTTTTATTTAAAAATTAATACTTTTTTTTTAGTTTTTTTTATTAAATTAATTAATAATTAATTATATTAAATCTATATTAAAATAAAATAAAATATTAATTTAATATTTTTAGAAATTTAATTTTTAATAGTATAAAATATAAAAATAAATAATTTTTTAACATTATTATATAAATAACCTAATAACTAATAAAAAAAGCTAGAATTATTTAAAACCTATAATTATTCCTAGTTTTAAAACGTTAAAAAAAAGTTTATAAAATCCACGTTAAAATATAAAAAAATATTAATTTAATATTTTTAAATAATAAACTAGTGATACTTTTAATAATATAATATATAAAAATAAATAATTTTAACATTATTATATAAATAACTTAATAATTTTTAATAAATTAACATTATTAAATTATTTTTTATTTATAAACTTTTAATATTCATATAAACTAATAATATTAAAATTATTAATTTTATATATAAATAAAACTTAAATATTTTATTTATATTAATAAATAATAATATAATATAATAAAAAAAACAGTTATTTTTAAAAACTAGTAAAAAATAATAAAGGAAATATATTTCTTAGATTTAATAAAAAAAAAAAAAAAAAGAAAAAAAAAATAATATAAGTTATAAAAGAAAATAAAAACTAAAATAAATAAAAATAATAAGTTATTAAAAAAACGTTTAATATAATAACATTTTTAATAAATATAAAAATATATAATAATTTTTATAAATTAATAATATAATTATTTTTATTATAATATATAATACTTTTTATATTAAATTATATATTTAGAAAATCTACTTTTTTTTTTATAATATTTTACTTAAAAACCTTTAATATATTTTATATTTAATATTATTTATTAATTAAAACTTATTTATTTAATTAAAAGTTATTAAATTATTATTAAAATCCTTTTTTTTTATTATTACTTTTTTTATTATTATTTATTATATTAATATTAACTTTTTTTTTTATAAACCATTTATATAAATATATAAACATAGTTTTTTCATTTATAAAAATAATATAACTTTTTTAACTTTTACTATATTTTAATTTTTTAACTTTTTTTTTTTAAACATATATTTCGCTTTTTAAAATAATTTAATTACACCTTTTACTTAATATATAATAAATTTATTAAATAAACTAAAATAAAATATAAAAAGATTTAATTAATATTAAAAATATATTAATAATTTTTTAATAACTATAAACTATAAATTTAATAAAAAAATAAACACTTTTATTTAATAATTATTTTTAAAGTTAATAAACCTTAAAAATAAAACATTTTATATTTATAACTTTTTATTTAACGCTTATAATTTTAATAAATTACTTATAAATTAATATTATTTTTACTTTATATAATACTTATTAAGTAAATTAATAACTTATATATAAAATTTATTTTTATTATAATTTTTAATTTGTTTTAAAGAACTATTTTTTTTTAATTTTATTTAATATTTATATTAGTTTAATTATATAGATTATTTTTTATATTAATAAGAAATATAAATAATTATATATAGGAAATATATTATTAATATTAAATATAAAAAAATCTTAATTATTTATCGCTTAATAATATTTTAAAAACCTTATATATATTTATTTCTTTTTATTATTAAGGTTTTACAACTATTAAAAAAAAGATTTTTAATTATTATATTAGTTTTTATTATAATTACTAAACTATTTTTAAACTTAAAAACTAAATAACTTTTTAACGTTTTTTTATTATAAAATTATAAATTATATAATAATTTTTATAAATAATATAATAATTATAATAAAAATTTTACCTAAAAATTTAAAGGATATTATAAATAACATTTATATTTTATAATATAGTTTTAATTAATTAAAAGTAAAAAACCTATTATTATATTTAAACCTTTAAAAATTTATTATAATAATAACATTATAATAACTGATAAAAAATAATTATTTATATTTTAATATTAATATAAATAATAACTTTTAAAATATATAAAAAGATTTAAATAAAATTATATTTATTAAAATATTATAATATATAATATATATATTAAACTTAATATAAAAAACTATAAAATAATTTAAATATATATTTTTATAAAGTAGTTAGCTACTTATATTTAATATTAATAAAAGTAAAAACAAATAAATTAAAAACAAAATAATAATAAATAAATCTAATAAACTTAATAAAATAATTAAAAACTTATATTTTATAAAAAAACTTTTAGATAATAATAATATTAATAAAAATAACTAGGTATAAATAATTCAAAATAAAAAAAGGATTATAATAAATAATATTTTTTTTTTAATAAATTTTTTATTAACAAATTATTTATAAACATTTTTATTAATATAAAATAAAAATTTAAATTATTTATAATAGTTAATTTATTTAGTTTTTTCTCACTTAATAATAACCAAATTAATAACACTAAAAAAACACTTTTTATTTAAAAATTTTTTTATATAATAAAAATACTGCTAGTTATAAAAAGATTAAATAATAATTTTAACTTTAAAATAATAAAATAATAAATTATAAAAAATCAATTATATTTACAAGTATATTTAAAAAATTAATTTATAATTATATAAAACTTTTATTTTTTTATAAAAATATTTATTAAAATCTTTTTTTATAAATAAAAAAGTTTAATAATATTAAATAAAAAATAACAACTTAATAAAAATAATATTTTAAAATAAAATTTTAATTTAAAAATATAAGCTTTTATTAAATTATATTAATATAATAACGTTATTATAATTTATTTTATTTTTCTTTTTCTTATATTTAACTAAATTATAAAAAATAACAATAAAAAAATTAATTAAATTTAAATAAAAAA